>OY848919.1:1087093-1134593 GCA_963693285.1 Xestospongia muta | reverse complement strand
TCTTGTGAGAAATAGGGTGGAGGTGGAGGGTCTGCTGGAATCCTTGGTGGACTGATATAATCAGGTGAGGCAGTGTAATGACGGGGTGGCCCCATTCTCATGTTACGATGTGTCAAAGGAGGTTGAATTCCCCTAGGAGGAGTGCTCTCTCCTGTGTAGTAGTCATACCCGGCACGGGGAAGAGAAGGAGCTCTGTGTTGGTGGGCGTGGTGTAGTTCTCTTTCACTCCCTCCATATCTTCGATGTTGTTGCCGTATTAATGAAGTACTAGAACCTTGAGTTGAAGCACCAAATACCGAAGGTCCTTGAGATGGTTCGTAATGAAAGAACATTGGTCTTGAGCTTTCACCACCAAGTTCATTAATAGATCGTCGTGAGGACCAAGGATTTGTGCTTTGACTGAAATGGTACTCCTCTTCTCTGCCTCCTTCTGACGACTCTGAGATGACCGAGTGACGATCTTTACCACAATAACTAAGATCATCCCCGCCCATTACTGACCCTTCAGTGTCAAGATCACCATACTTGGAATAGTATACATTATCAAACTCATCTCCATCGAACTCCCCTCCACCCTCAGAACCAAACGTGTGAACACTGGCCTGAGAGCCATCGTGAAGAAGATCAGCGTTAGCAGCATAAATTGCTTCAATTTGACCTTTTGGATATGGAAAGCTGGCCTCTTGTGTTAAATTTAGCGTGTCTGTTGCTACAGAACTAGCAAGATCAGATGTGCTACGTGTTCGTGGAGATGGTCTTCTTACATCAGCTGGATAGTCACCTTCTTCTGTGCATTCACCAGTTCTATAACCATTTTTCATATTCGATTCCAGCTCTGTGGATGTGGCTCTATTAGTTGAAGTATCCAACCGGTTATCATTGGATGTGTACTGTTGTAACTCCACCCTTTGTGATTCTCCATCAGGACCGATTGTACTGGTTTGAGGACTGTTAGACTGTAAGTCAAAAGTAGATTTACGTAGGCGACGAGACTTCATGGTCACTCCATAGATGAGAAACAAAACAACTACGATGATAATAAGCATACCACCTGTGACACATGATATAATAATGATCATCTCTGTTGTTATGGTGCTATCTGATATGGGGGTTGGGGATACTGCTACATATCGTGGGATGATAATTGTCAGAGTTGCTGTGGCATTTTTAGGCGATGTTCCGTTGTCCATGACAACAACTGTGGGTGTGACGACGATGTCATTGCTTTCTCGCTTCTGGGCATCAGCACTTTGTAAGTCTTCAAGAGTCACATTTAATATGATGGAACCATTAGAAAGCATGATAAAATATTGAGAGGGTTGAAGGAAAGAGTATATGAGGATACCATCAGCTCCGCTATCATTATCAACAGCTGTTATGTTTTTGACTATTTCCCCTTTTGTCATATTGCTAGTAACTTTAATAGGTGTGTCAATGTCTGATGGAAACATTGGAGGATACTCATTAACACCTTTAACTTTGATTTTGATCACAGTTGTTGAAAACATTGTGTTGCTTGGGTCAATTCCAAAAGCGCTGAACTCATAAAATGAAAGCTGTTCGTAATCTATGCTCCCAGAAGTTGTGATCACCCCAGAGAGTGGGTCAATTTTAAATGGTAGATTAGGTAGTGATAAGTTCAATGAATATCTGACATTAATAGTCAAATCTAGATCAGTTGATGCAACTGTTAAAATTGTTGTATTGGTTGGAGAGTTTTCATAAACAGAGCCGAAGTAGATAGGTTCCACAAAAACAGGAGGATTATCATCGTTATCAAGTATTCTCACCAGGACACTAATATTGGTGCTTTTCACTGGGTACCCTTGATCAGAGGCTGTAACAATAAAAGAGTATGTGTCTCGGGTTTCTCGATCAAGGCTTCCATTGACACTCACTTCACCGGAGGTCTTGCTGACAATAAAAGGAACTTGACCAACTAAGTAGTAGAAAACAGACCCACTAATTCCTAGATCTGAGTCTGTAGCCCACACTTGACCAAATGTTGTTCCCAGTGTGGTGTTTTCATAGACAGTTAAGTTGTAACCATTAACAACATCAAAAATTGGCGAATGGGCATTATAAGGAAGGACAGTCACCTTGACATCAGCATAGCCTGCTTTGTAGTACTGGACATGGCTTGGATAAGGTCTGTTGTTTTCAGCTTCCAAACGGAAATGGTAAACTCCTTGGGGAAGAGTGTTTTTAACCTTCAGCTTGTAAGCAAAGTTACTGCCTTCAAATTTGAATAATTGTTTTGGCTGGTAATAGATGTTGGAAAAAGTTGTAGTGATATATCTGTTTTGACCACAATCAAGATCTTGTATTGTGATGTTTGAAATGATGACATCATCTATTACAGCTGTTTCTGATGCCACCACATTGTACGGGCTACCAAGAAATACAGGTGGATAATTGTTGATCTCAATAAGTGTCACAGAAATGGTTGCTGAAACAGTATGGCCACCATCACTTGCGTATACTGTCATAGTAAAGATGCCAGGGTCAAAACAGCTGCTTGTAATATCATTGTAGGCTAGAGGTTCCTTCACTCTTATTGTACCACTAATTTCATCAATTGAAAACTTGTGACTCCAATTTCCATTGAGGCTATACCTTATCATGCTGTATTTATAGCTGTCTCCATCATTAGCAGTCACTTTGACAAGGGATGTTCCAACTGAAGAGAGTTCGTAAAGGCTCTCTGCGTAGTTATTGGAGAGAAAATCGGGAACCTTGTCATTGATGTCCAATACATATACAACAACGTCTGCAGTGGAAGTGTGTTGTGTATCAGAAGCAGACACAGTAAATGTGTAACGATTGACATTTTCATAGTCAACTTGTCCTGTAAGGGATACCACACCAGTTTCACTGTGAATAGAGAACATCCCAGTAGCTACTCCTTTATCTGTGTTGTCATGGTAGGCATTAACATTTCCAAGGTGATAAGTAATTTGAGAATCAATGTCAGGGTCTGTGGCCTCTACACGGAGAACTTGATCACCTGAACTTGCTGGCTCATAAACGCCAATAGAGTAATTATGAGGAAAAACAGGTGGAGAATCATTTTCATCTAATATGATAACTGTAACCTTGGTGTTGCTAAACAAACCACCTCCATCTACAGCTTTAACTAAGAGAGAGTATTCAGGAACTGATTCTCGGTTTAAGGTTTTTCCTGAGGCAATTCGAATAGCACCATTATTACTGTTTATATCAAAAGCATCTCCTTGATTACCGTCAATTATCTCATAAGTTATGCTACCATAGCTACCAAGATCTGGATCGTTTGCTTTCACTTGAACAACTAATGCATTTCCTCCTGTATTTTCATTAATTGTCACGGTAACAGGACCTGAGAATTGAGGTGTGTGCTCATTAATGTTGGTAACACTCACATTAACTTTGAGGTAATCTGAGTATCGAACTCCATTTTCAACCTTCCTGGCTTCTATGACCAGCTGGTACTGATTCAACGACTCATAATCAAGGTGAGAACTAATTGAAAAGGCACCTGTTAGTGAATTGATGTTAAAAATACCAATAGCATCATCGCAGCAGACAATGTAATAACCGTTAGGATTATTCAATGCTGTAAAGGAACGAATTGTCTTATTAACAGAATACGCTTCAGATATAGCCAGCAGGACAGGTTCAGGCTCGGTAAATGAAGGAGCATTGTTTGGGGGTGTGGTCACAGTAAGGGTTGTAGTATTTGATGTGGTATAATTGTTGTCAGAGACACGGAATTCAAGACTGTATGAGACATCTGAGTTGAGAACAATTTTGTTCGTGACAAATCCAGTTACAGGATCAATATCAAATTTATTTGTCTGCGACCATAGCTGGAAAGTGTATGGTGAATTATCTAAATCCATGGCTGACAGCTGGAACAATTGCAACCCTGTATAAGGTACATAGGAAATAGAGACAGATGGAGGAAAGTTGGTGAACGTTGGTGGGTTATCATTGACATTTGTCACAGCTACAAGAACATGAGCTGTTGCAGTACGTGGATGGGATGGGGTGGAGTCTTTAGCATAAACAATTAAATCATGTAACATCATCTCCTCGTAATCCAAGGATTGGGTAAGGGTGATTTCGCCAGATAATGAATTAATAGAGAACTGATTGTTGCTAAGGGAATCATCAACAAAAGAATATTTGATGAAACCATTAGAACCTGTATCTGGATCATTGGCAGTTACCGTGACGATAGGTCCAGATGGGAGTGGCAGTCCTTCCTTCACTACTGAGTGATACACTTGTTGAGTGAAATTAGGTTGGTGGTCGTTAGGTCCAACGGCATAAACTCTAACTATAGTCTGGTCAGTGAATAATGAATTGTTAATATCAGTAGCTACTAAAGAGAATTTGTAGGGAGTGTAAATACCAGCCAAAGATTGTGTAACTCGCAAGACACCTGTTGTACTATTTATCTCAAAAGGGAGGGTCTGATTAGTGAGTATTGTATATTGAGTGTTTTGAAATCCCACATCTGGATCTATAGCAATCACAGAACCTACAGTTGATCCAATAGCTGCATTTTCATCAACAGAGAGCTCATAAAGATTCAGAGGAAAAGATGGAGGATTATCGTTAATATCAACCAATGTAACCTGTACAGCTTTAGTACTAGTTTTACTGGAATCATTAGCAACAACAGTTAGTACCGGCAGAGTGGGTGTGGCTTCTCTATCGATGGGTCCCCGAGTACGTATAATACCAGTAGATGAATCAATGGAAAAGAGACTGCTAGGAGGCTGAAAAGAGTACTTGATGTTACCATAGTTACCATCATCCTGATCAATAGCTGTCACCTGTCCAACAAATGTATTATTTGGCAACTCCTCTGTGAGAAAAAAGTTATACGGTTGTTCTGGAAACTGAGGTGTATATTCATTCACATTCAAAATGCTGATGACAACATTGGCAGTAGCTGATCTGGTGTTGACCCCAGTATCATCTGCTTGTACTGTCAGTATATACTGATTCGTGGTTTCATAATCTAATGCACCATTTACACTGATTTCTCCTAACAGAGGGTCTATACTGAAAGCATTACCGTCATTACCTCCGGTAATTGAATATGTAACAGCTGTATTTGTGTTGTTGTCTTTGTCTGTTGCTGATACTGACATAAAAATGGTACCATTAGCAGTAAGCTCTGGGACTGACCCGGCATAAGTTTTTGTTGAAAAGATTGGATCGTGATCGTTGATGTTATTAACGAGGATTATCAAGAAGGCAGTTGTAAACCTCCCGCCTTCATCAGTGACTTTGAGTGTCATGTTATAAAATGGTTCAGTATTATAATCGAGAATAGCATGGGTACGTATCTCAGCAGCACCATCCACTTTGCTTACAGTGAAAAAATCACCAGCTGGTCGAATATCGGTGATGACATAGCTTAAGATAGAATTAGAGTCACCATCATAAGCATGTACAGTGTCAACGAGAGAGCCACTGGGTAGACCCTCATCCACAGCTAAAATAATAACTCCTTTGTCAAAGGAAGGGTTATATTCATTAATATTAATAACATCTATGTGAACTGTTTGTTTACACACTTTATTTCTTGGCCTGCCTTCATCATAAGCAAAGATTCCAATTTCATAATGTGGCTGGACTTCATAATCCAAAGCTATCTCAAGAGTTAACAGTCCTGTCCCACTGTTGAGAAAAAACTGGTGAGAATATGCGAAATTTTCTAATCGATAATTAACAATTCCAGCTGCACCTTGATCAAGATCGTATGCAGTAATATTCAATAAAATTGATCCCTCTGGTGTGTCCTCAGGAACACTAATATTGTACCTCGAAGGGGGTCCGATAAAGGTAGGACAGTTATCATTCAGGTCATTTATGTTGATGGTAAAGTTACCAGATGTTTCTAGAGGGGGAGTACCTCCATCTTGTGCAATAAGGTAAAATATGAATTCTGTTTGAGTCTCGTAATCTGGTACTTGAATGACTCGTATAGAGCCATTATTTAGCAGCTGGAAGTGAGATGTTGCTGTGCTCTTTTGGTTATTAGTGAGAAATGTGACTTCTCCATTAGATCCTATATCAGCATCATGACCAGTAAGGTTGGCTATGATGGTCCCAACCTTGATGTTCTCCTCAACAGATACATGCAATGGAGAAAATGAAGGAGGATTATCATTGATGTCCAGTAAGATGATAGTAACATCTTTCTGTGTCTCTTTAACTGGGTTACCATTATCTCTTGCTTTGACAGTCAGTGTGTATTGATCTTTTGTCTCACGGTCGAGAGGGCCTTGTTGATACAAATCACCAGAATTAGGACCAATGGAGAACAGACCTGACATAGAGTCCACGAGAGAATAAGACACAGTTCCATTTTCTCCAGAGTCTGGGTCTGTGGCTTCTACAGTGCCGAGTTTCTTCACACTATTAATCTCCTCCTCAGTTGAAAAAGTATAGAAGGGTAATAAAAATGTAGGGTCATTGTCGTTGATATCTAAGACAGTGACAGTGAGAAACTGTGTGACTTTGCTTGGAGGAGTGTTCTGATCAGTTATAGTGATATTGAGAGCATAGCTCGGATGGGTTTCACGATCTAGTGAGCTAGTTGTTGTCAGGAGAGCATAACCAGTCAAAGATTCTACCTCAATACCAAACTCACTCGGAACACCTCCTGACTGATATGTGAGATAATAATTAAGGTGGAGCTTAGGATTACCCTTGTGGTCCTGCCCTGTGAAATTAATTAGAATAGAACCAATGGATATGTCCTCTGATATCTGATACTCAAGAGGAAATGTACTGGGAAAGGTTATATTGGTGTTGTTGTCATCCAATATGGTGATATTTATCTGCTGTGTGGCTTGAAATGTTTCAGGCTTTCCATTATCTTTGGCTACTATGGTAACAACAATAGACTGTTGTGTCTCATAATCCAATGATGACGTTAAAATCAATTCTCCAGAGTCCGAATTAATTTGAAATCCTGCTGTTCCATCTGCAACATAATACTTGGTAATGTTGTTTGGATAGAGATCCATATCAGTAGCATGAGCAACGTAGAAAGGAGTGTTCACTGCCTGCAACTCACTTAAAGAGATTTGGACCAGGTTCTCATCAAAAACAGGAGGATTATCATTGACGTCCGTTACTACAATCTTCACTGTTGTTGTGTTGTAATGAGGGGGCGGGGCTGCATCTTCCACTCGCACACTCACTTCATATAAATCTTTAGTTTCTCTGTTTAGGTCCACTGTCGTATGTATTTCACCCGAAGTTTGATTGATAAGAAAAGGAACACCATCTGAGTTAAGGTAGAAGAGAGCAGCCCCGTGGTCTCCGTGCTCAATTGATTGCACAGTTACCTGACCAACATAGGCATTAGATCCAGAACCTTCTGACACATTAAAGACATAGGGTGCTCCGATAAATTTTGGTATTTCATCATTAACATCTACTACGTCAATCGTGATTGTAGCATCTGCTGTAGAATGACGGCCATAACCATCATGAGCTCGAACAACCAATGTGTACGTTGGGTGGGCTTCCCAGTCTAAACTCACAGCAGTAGTGATCTCCCCACTTGCAGTGTTTAAATGAAAATCACTGCTACCAGATATTAAGCTGTAATATATGTTGGTAAATTGTGCTGAGTCAGCATCAGAGGCTTCCAGTGTGATCACATGACTGTTAATAGTGACATTCTCGTGAAGTGTTTTAAAGTATTTGGTGGTGCTAAAATAGGGATTGTTATCATTTATATCTTGTACTATGATGGTCAAATTACGCACAGCTGGAGGCGTGGCCCCATCTGTGACAGAGAATTGGATGGAATACTGTTGTGTTGTCTCCCGATCAAGTGTGTGGCTGATTATTACCTTGCCAGTTGTAGGTTTAATTATAAAAGGAATAACTACGTTGGATGGAGAGAGAAGATTTAAGGAATAAGTCAAAATAGCATTGGTACCATTATCAGCATCACTTGCATCAATATCAAGTATTTCGGTTCCCACGGTAACATTTTCCTTAATGAATTTCTCAGTGGGTACAATAGAGGTTATAACAGGAGAATTATCATTAATATCAGTGAGACTGATGTTTAATGTGAGGTTTGTCACTAAACCCAAACCATTTTCATCGATAGCTTGAATTCGAACATAAAGTTCTGGTGAGGTCTCACGGTCAAGGAGAGTTGCAGCCAACAATTTGCCAGTGTTACTTTCCATGGTGAAATTATTTTGATAGGGTAAATCATTTGATTGCGGAGGCAGTTTGAAAATAATAGCAGCATTAATTCCAATATCTTCGTCAGTGGCTGAGACTTGAAAGACTAGTGTATTGACTGAATTACCCTCTTTAAAAATCACTGGATTAGGTACAGTGTCAAAGACGGGATAGTGGTCATTATCATCGGTAATAGTTATAGTGAAAGGATAGATAGTGTACAATGAAACACTAAGGCTATCTTGAGCCTTGATGAACAGATTGTATTGTTCACGTTCTTCTCTGTCAACTTTTCTCAACAAGATAACACTGTTTAGTAGTGATCCAGATTGCAAACCAAATGTAGTACTGATATTAAATTTATTAGTATTATTTTCAAAGAGAGACAGTTCATACTGTGAAAATGGAGCTGAGTCAGCATCTTTAACTTTAAATGTTGCATACACAGAATTAATGGCAGCTTTCTCCGATATAGAACCAACTCCAGAGAAATCCCTGACTTCTGGGGCATTATCATTGATGTCCAGTATCTCAATATTAATTATTGCTGTCGAGGATCCACCATTGGGTTCATTAGGATTAGTTGCCTCCACTGTTAAACGATAACTAACTACCTCTTCATAATTCAACATCTCTGTTATCCGAAGAAGACCTGACTCTGTATCAAGAGCAAATGGCCATGGATGATTAACAGTCAAACACGTGCTATCGTCTGTTGCCTTAGCGCAAATATTTCCAATTGCATAACTAACAGCTGCATTAGTTCCAATATCTGCATCATCAGCATGTACTTGAACTAAGGTTGTGTTTACAGCACTCATTTCTGATATGTTGACAGAATATTGTGCCGACTGAAATTGCGGCAAGTTGTCATTAACATCCAGTACAGTCACATTAATGTTCAGAACAGCACTAGTAGGATTAGCTGTTCCTTCGGATGCATTCAACTGAAACATGTACGAGCTTTTGTCTTCACGATTCAGAGGGGCAATAGGGTATATTTCAATGACTGAAGGATGGTTTCCTACATATTGTATAGACATATTAAATGCAGCTGTTTGTCCCAGGGTAACTAAACTTGTTCCATTAACACCTTCATCATAGTCAACTGGCTTGACATTTAAAATATTACTTACACTCGGACTTTCATAGATCATGAGATCATAAGTATCTCCTCCTTCATAGAAATTAGTACCAATTTGGAATTTTGGTACATTGTCATTTTTATCAATGACTGTAATTGACAATCTAATGGTATGTTGTGAAGGTAACCCAACTACATTTACAACGAGACTCACAGGAAAAGGTGCAGTCATCCGTTGGACCATACTCTCACGATCAAAGTCACCTGATGTGTAAATTTTATTTTCAATAATTTGAAAGTTTTCTTTGTATAGATTTACATGTGGACTTTGTGGATCAAAAATAATTTGAAATTGATCAGAGAAATAATCATCTGTATTAAACACCAGTGTACCATTGAGAACTTGTTCAAAAATGTCGACAGTGCAGTTTCTGGTATTACTAATAGGATTTGTGCATGTTGGACTTGAATAGACAGTTATGATTCCCAGAGAGAGAACAAGATAAATTATTTTCAATATTAACATTGTTCTTTACTATAGAGGCTGTCACGATGTCTCCAGCTGATCACTTTGATAAGCTTTGATCACAATGTTAATCAAATATAGAGACAGCTGCTCCTAGTAATGTAAGAATGTAACATAAAGAAAGGAAATACATCACAAATATTAATATGCTATACTACGTGCATACTGCCGTCATGGTGTTCTTTATAAGTCAATAACTACAAAAATAGTGGATTGTCTTACAAGGACACGTACTCTGAAATAAAACACCCACCCACTCCGGCCCCCCTCGTCTATATTTAGCGTACTTGTTCTGCTATAACTTGCAACGCATATTACACATATAACAGACAGTATGACCATTTTCCCAATTCTTTAACAACTATCTCTGCTATCTAATACATACACATGTATTATATATGTACAAAGTATGTTTGAGTATGTTTTTAGTGTTGTTGGACATTATGTCAACACGCCATAAGTATGATTACTTGCATCTGCAAGTATGTAATTCTAATGATATTCATTGAGCTAGCCAAGGAGCTAACCAATAACAAAACAAACGCTATAGTTCGACAGATGGTAATGTTTTTATATCAAACCTTTTGTTAGAACTTGATACCAAGAATGGAATGTACGAATAATTAGTGTACATACATTGTAAGATCCCTTGTTATAAGGTTCCTGATATAATCAAGTCTCAAGTAGCTAGGTCGTATACATGGCCACATCCTGTAGTTGCTATGGATACATTGAGAAAAGGGAAAATCCGCTTTATTAGTTAGTCCATTTTATACATGTACTAAAATGACTGTTAATTGGACAATTAGAGACTAGTCACATAGTCTATGGAACATCTGGTTATGAACGCAAAGTCTGTATGGACACAATTACTATATTTTTGGCACATTATCCAAGAAAAACAGCTGCTAATATAATTAGTTTATCAACTAATTATACCTTGTTAATTAGATCTAGACTTTATAAGCTATGCACATAATTAAAACAAGATGGCATTCATAGGAATGAAACCACAACCACAGGAATAAGACCATGAATGCATGCAGTCACAGAGTGTCACTCTAATATATAGACTGTATGTGACATAGAGTATGACAAGATATTTGTTGCTAGGGTAACCAATTAATCTACATATACATGTACTAGAATGTGTATAGGAAGTCATTTTCGGAGGAGAAGTGTCCCATGTGTAGGACAGCCTAAAGTAATTAATACAATTGCAAAACAGTTTAAAAGTACATGTACAGTTAGAAGGAGGCAAGGAAAAGCCCCCACACACACATTAAAACACCAATCATACCATTTAAACAAAATAATAACTGTAGGACATGCATCATATATCGCCAAACATGTAAGACAGATGCACCTGTACTTAATATGCATGTATTAAATAATCACCTTCCCATACTCTTCCCAATCATATCCATAATGTTAAACGAATTCAATTATTATAGTCTTAACCTCTATCCTGAATGACAGCAAGACAGCTGCAATAGTAATGTGTGAGTACATAACTATCCGCCACTTCAAATAAATATCCAGTTAATAACTTAATAAAATAGTGAATCTACCGACTGGCTTCCTTAGTGACTTAAAGGACAACCAGACATTGCAATGTGTCATATGGAAGCCAGTAGACAGTACTAGGGAAAATCTTTCTACTGTTCTCTTGGCAACTACAAGACAAACTACAAGAAGGAAACATTAACTCAATAGTGAGTGTCCTGTTCTCTTTGGATCAAAATAAGGTGTCTCACGATAAGATAAATCTACTAACCTAGCCTGAGGGCACTCCTGTTCCACATGTGGAATATATTGGATAAAATCCAGTTTGTTTTCTCAAATTGACTATTAAATCTATACCCCCAGCTCGACATTATAAATCAACATCATCCCACCTAGTGTGTTCTATGTTAATACAAACTTTAATGGTCAAACCTGCATATCCAGAATTACATTAGACATGTGTCTATGAGAATAAGGCAGTTTCCTTCTCTTCCACAGACCACATCACTCACAATGGGCCAGGACACAGGGAGGATGCAATTTGTCAGTCATGTTATGTAACAGTACCAGGCTAAATATATTACCAGCTGCTAAATTTTAGCTCCTTATTTCTATGGCTATAATAAATCGTTACAACACAAAATCGTGTTTCCCAGCAAACCACAAGAACAGCTGCAAATTTACACTTGAAATGGACTTTTTTAAAGTTAATTTTGCAGTTTAAAACAGTTTTCCTGAAAACCTCATTTGACAGATCTAAATGTATTCGGACTTAGAGTTCAGACACGTTTATTTAGAATTAGCATATGTATGCTAAATTAAATAATCAATAACAATTACAAAAAGTGACATGTACACCTCACAACATTCTTTAGTAAAACACACACAGTGCATAGACACACACATGCACACATAAAAGACAAAGATGACACATATCAGATCACACATTAAGTCAACAGACAACAATCATTCTCTAGTAAGAGAGACACACATCAAGGTACATGTACACATACATGTACATGTACATGTATGTCCGTGACTCACGTTATCTGATCATTCATCTGTTAACATACAAACACACGAAAGAGGAGACCGCACAAATTTCCTTAGCTAAGCAGGTATATTATATAACATGTTCGTAAAATTATATGTAACAAATAAGGAACAAAAGTACGTGGGAACAGGATGAGATAATAAAAGATTGCACGGTCATGAAGACATTGCTTATTCATTTTTATCATTCCAATATTGACCACAAATCATAAATTGCTTAACAATCCGGAACTCCTCTGAGACTGTCACGGAGGAGGGATGTTGAAGTTAATCCCCTGGAATAAATATTTATCAACATGTGTATGTGATAAATATCAGTTGTCATAGCAACTTCATTTGTTTCTGATGTAACTAGACAAGTTACTCATATATGTGTTCAGATAGCAGGAAAAAGACTACTATTTTAATGTAAAGGAATAGATAGGGAGAGAAAGAGGAGGGGAGGGAGATGTGTACATACATTGGAGAGAAAGAGATTTCTATTTACGGTCTCATACATAATCTGCCAAATAGTTTTAGTTATGGAAGTCTTTTATGATTTACTACAGTTTGTGACTGTATTTTGGAAACAGTACTTTGCAAATCTTTAGCCAAACATAATTCACTATCTTTGTTGCCACAGTACAAGGGACTCAATGGCTCCAGGCACTTTATTACAAAGTATGTCTTGTCAATTCTACTATAAACAAACCCCCTTTAAACAACAAATTACTATACAAAGTGAGTTTATCAAGTACAAATAATACAAGAGTATTTTCCCTCTAGTGCCAGTCCACTGACGTATTGTAAACATGATAATTATATATAACGTGCAGCCAGTTAAGAGGTAACAACAACAAACTATTGTTTTCAAGTATTAGGTTTACTTTTAAAACAACACCACGACGTTGTTTATCATTACTTACAACTAGCGAACTTACCTCAAAATGTTAGACCAAGAAGGATATCCTTCTGTACTTTCTGGAAACAACGCTATTTCTTTCTGATGAAAATTACTCAGTGATTTTCAAACGCCCTCTAACAGCTACCTAGTTTCACACTCACTAGACACTAGTACAATCTACTATACTCTATAGCACTCTTCAGCTCTTGTGTACTAGCTTGCGAGCACAACAGAACATGAATTTCTTTTAAGAAGCAATTTGATTGGTCTACTATAGAGAGGATCTGCCCACGTAATATACAATGGTACATGCTACATGACCGCAAAAATGAAACTAATGCTAACGCTTGTAGTAATAATATTATTAATAATAGTTAATACTCGTTTTATTGTAATAAAAAGAAGTGTATAAATATTTATATACTCATTGCGCTAAAAATACAGGATTTAATTAATATTAATAGTATTGATCTCATTACTGATATGGATGACTAATAATAACTTTCATGTATGCTTTAAAAACAGTCTGCAGCCATACTTAAGTTACACACAGCTGTTAGCCTAAAGGTCTAGCTTATGATATAATGTGAAAGGTCTCTAAAGGTCAAAGTACATGAGCATAATATTCATTGTGTGTGACTGATAATTGATAATTAAAAGTTGCTAATGGAGGGTTGCAAATTGCTTCGGTAAGCTCTGACGAAATTCATTTAGCCAGTCCCTTTGCTTTCTGATGAGCTCTCGTCCAACTTGATCTGTTTTGGATGCAGAATGAGGCGGAGATAAGAGTGGAGTGAAAGTAGAACTGCAAAAGAAATTAGACAGATATGATGACTACCCTAGGTCATTGTGGTAAGTAAACATTGTTAGTTACAGTGTACCACAGTAATCTGGGTTAGTTACCATTAGTAAGTGAATATTAGTACTTAGTCTAATGGTAGCTATTCTAGGTCATTGTGGTAAGTACTGATGTTTACTAGCCTAGAGCTTACTAATGGTAGCTATTCTAGGTCACTGTGGTAAGTACTGATGTTCACTAGTCTAGAGCTTACTAATGGTAGCTATCCTAGGTCACTGTGGTAAGTACTGATGTTCACTAGTCTAGAGCTTACTAATGGTAGCTATCCTAGGTCACTGTGGTAAGTACTGATGTTCACTAGTCTAGAGCTTACTAATGGTAGCTATCTTAGGTCACTGTGGTAAGTACTGATGTTTACTAGTCTAGAGCTTACTAATGGTAGCTATCCTAGGTCACTGTGGTAAGTACTGATGTTTACTAGTCTAGAGCTTACTAATGGTAGCTGTCCTAGGTCACTGTGGTAAGTACTGATGTTCACTAATCTAGAGCTTACTAATGGTAGCTATCTTAGGTTACTATAGTAAGTACTGATGTTCGCTATTCTAGAGCTTACCAATGAGAGCTATCCTAAAATAAGTGATGTGTTTACTAGTCTAGACACACATTCATCATTTGTGGGATTGAAGTTGTGAAATACAAACTACAAATATTATGTTATCCTACACTTGTTATCATTTTATACAACCGTAAAATAACATAATAATTATTATGAGAAGATCATATTCAAATAATGTTTGCTAACATCAGTTAATTGCTTGGTAACAAATAGTAAATCATAAGGTAGTCATTACAAACTATCATAAAGCAATGACAATAAGACATTAAATTGATACGTGTATTATACATTTACATGTTCTATGAAATGTAACTATATGTATTGATGTATTAGTGCTATCGTTTCAATTACAGTAACTTCCATATTTACACAAAATGAAGTATTATGTTACTGACTATTAATGTAAGAATGCATTATAGGAACCCTCAGAACTGTAGCAGACTAGATCAATTTTATATGGGTAGTATGAGTGTAGCTATTGTGTATTGTAATGTATTGTGGAATGAGTTTATATGGGAAGTGTAGGGCTTACTTTGATCTCTTGGCGGCAGCATCTGTAGTGAAATAAGAGAGAATGAGAAAAGAATAACAATATGATGTAAGTGCTGAATGTTTTAGAGTTAAAAAAAGTGCAATAAAATTAATAATGATGATTAAAAAATATTCGTTTATAACAACATTATATCGTATAGAATAGCTACCTTATATGACATGTAGTTAAGAACTATCATACATGTAGTTAATAACTATCATACATGTAGTTAATAACTATTGTACATGTAGTTAATAACTATCATACATGTAGTTAATAACTATCATACATGTAGTTAATAACTATCGTACATGTAGTTAATAGCTATCATACATGTAGTTAATTATTACATGAACTATATACATGTACTATTATTATTTAAAATATTGGAACATTTTGGTTTAAACTTTACTTCAACAAGAGAGATAGACATTGCAATATTCATATTAAGTACAACACTGCATATAAAAGCTCTCATTATAAACAGCAATAGTGCGTAGGATAACAAATGGATCATTACTACAGACATTAATCGCCTACTTGATCATAAACTGTCTTACCACATTCATGTAATAGTGGTGTTCCAGCTGTTACTGTTGTTATTAGTTATTTCTTGTGTACTCACGAACAGAACACAAATTTAGTTAGTTGTATACACATATATACATACAGGTACAGATGTTAAAACCATACAGTAAACAATGATAAACTTCAGTACACAATCAATTAGAAGTTAAACTCGTACATAACCTCTTACTATAATCACTCATGCAAGGATGAATGGACTCTCTCTCTCACACACATACATGATAACCAATGACTAAAATGACTACATATATTCTATATAGTTACTTAATCCTTGTCATACACAGAAGCAACATATTCTCTACAGAGATTACTGTTATACTGAATATTAATCAATGACTCCATTATTAAGTCCTTGGCTCGTTTAAAAAAGGATTGTCCCTTTTAATTTAGGACAATTATATGTAGGATCCCATGGATCCAGGTTAAGTCCTTGGCTTGTTTGAAAGGGATTGTCCCCTTTAATTTAGGACAATTATATGTAGGATCCCATGGATCCAGGTTAAGTCCTTGGCTCGTTTGAAAGGGATTGTCCCCTTTAATTTAGGACAATTATATGTAGGATCCCATGGATCCAGGTTAAGTCCTTGGCTTGTTTGAAAAGGATTGTCCCTTTAAATTTAGGACAATTATATGTAGGATCCCATGAATCCAGGTTAAGTCCTTGGCTCGTTTGAAAGGGATTGTCCCCTTTAATTTAGGACAATTATATGTAGGATCCCATGGATCCAGGTTAAGTCCTTGGCTCGTTTGAAAAGGATTGTCCCTTTAAATTTAGGACAATTATATGTAGGATCCCATGGATCCAGGTTAAGTCCTTGGCTCGTTTGAAAGGGATTGTCCCCTTTAATTTAGGACAATTATATGTAGGATCCCATGGATCCAGGTTGTATAATGTGGTTTTGTTTCAAAAAATGAATGTTATTGTAATTTGAGTTTATAGTAAAATAATTGAGTTTAGGACCATAATTATATTACTTACGTATATCTAGTCATTGTGACGTGATACCATAAAAATTACTAGTGTGTTTATATTATTATAATAAAGCTTCTTTTGAAGTGATGTACTTGTAAGTGCATGCTATGAGTAATGTCATTAACATTAATTAGTGAGAAACAACTACAGATCATCACTTTAAGTAGTCATAATAATTACATAATTCATGAATATATTACTCATTAAAATACATGTATATAGCATACAATCTTACAATGTAATATCATGTTAAATAATAAACGTTTTGATATTGTTCATTTGATATTTCATGCGAAAGGACATCTAATGAATATTATTAATATGCACCACATATGGGGTTCTTAAACCCAATTGTTGGTCATGCACAGACTATGAATATCGTTATGATGATTTATTTTCAATGAATATTATTAAAACTTCCTTAGAATCAACAATATCGATGGGGTGATGATTTTAACACTTTATATAAAATTGGCATTAATGAAAACAATCGTTTCATTACATCTATTACAATGTAGTCACAAGCTCATATCAACTCACCCAAGTAATTTTGCCATCTCTGGTGTAGTTCAACATCCAATAGGGTGGGTTGAGACGTGGGCAATGGAGAGGGAGCTGGAGGAGATGCAGATCGAACCCATTCTGCCCACTGGTGATTGTCAGGTTGCCTTTGTACTGGAGCTTCATGAAGAGGAAGAAGAGGAGTGCTTCTCTCATCCAATCGGTCAAGAACTTCTTCCAATTTTGTGTTTATTTTCTCCAAAGTATTTGATATACCAGTATCCGATGGTTGCTTAGAACTGGTGGGAGGTAATGGATACTCTTGTCCTCGTCTGAGAATCCTCTTAGTCTCAGGTGTAAAACGTCGATAGTGTGGATGAGGTCGAGCCTCTGACTCATGGAGGCTGGTACCAGAGCTGCTTGAGAGCTCCGATGTACTACTCACTCCACTGCTATCTTGTAGGTCTTCAAGTCGTAATGCACTTCTCTCTTGTCTGTGCCTTGGTGCATTAGATTGATGGCGCTTAGTACTGTTCCCATAACCTTGGTTTTCTTGTATAAAACCTTCTTGTATGAGTTGACGACGTAATTTAGCAATATATTGACTTGTGTGTTGATAGTGAGAGGTATTTTGGGTGTCTAACACAGGTCTGTCAGGAATGTCGTCAGATTCCTCACTCTGTGGAAAGAGATATGATTACAAATAATTATCATGAAGCCAACTAGAGCGGCTAAAAAGATAACAACATCTGTTGTTGGTTAGCTTACAATAACTATGTGTAATTGATTAAAGAAAGGTTTAAAGGGCGAGTTAGTATCAATTAAAAAACTTCTCAGAAGAACTCAGAGAAGTATTGGTACAAGGTTTGAGGTTGGCAACATGTCAAGAGTGTAACAGAAGGCTTCTTTTGTAGTACTCAACAATGAAACTAAACCTACTATTATCATATTACTTATTGTTATTATGTAAACAGCTTTGTGTTATATTTGACTCTGATATGTCCTGTTCTCTAATTATAAGTATTTTAAATATTATTTTTTGAATTCTATTATTCCATATATCCATTTATCCAGTCATGTATCCATATATGAGATCACGCACCTATTTCTTGAATCATGCATCCATTTGTTCCCTTACATATGTCCATTATTTAATTATGCAATGAAATATTATACATCCATTAACTGAAGTTATTGTATCTATCAATTTATACAATGAACTAGTTTACCTCAGTACTTGCTGCCTCTTTTAATTCTCTGTTTAATTCTTCTGCTCTCTTATCACCTTCAGACAGACGAGTCTCCATCTGTTTAAATGCCAATGTCTCCTGCAATTAATTATAATAATTAATTTAATATTAATAATTTCATATTAGTTAATTTGTAATAGTATTTTAACTTTCATTTGCAATTAAAAACTTGGGGTCATTTATAAACTTTGGGAACTCATAATCTATATTAACTCCTCCCCTTCCTTTCTAATATTATAATAATTAGGTTTCATACAAGACTATATATTTCTATTTAAATTCCATATTTTGTAGATTCAATACATGGTTTCATTACTCCATGTAATTATGGGTCCTGTTAACAAATGTATCATTAAAGTTAGTTTTATGATTTCAAACATGTACTATTATTATGTATATTGAAAACGAGTAATCAGTGAATAATAAATTATGTGTAATTAGATATGAATATCTAAAATAAATTATATTTCATCTATTGTAAAATTATGTAGATATAATTGAACTTACTTTATCTAGTTTTGATTGAAGGCTCTCTAATAATTTATCTTTGTTTATAGTGTGAGGTTTCTTTGTTGATGACTCATTATCCATACGGACTCTTTTCTTGCTCTGAGTACTTTTACGGACATGATGTGTATTGTGGGAGGGAGGAGGAGAATGTGTATTGTGGGAGGGAGGAGGAGAATGTGTATTGTGGGAGGGAGGAGAAGGATGTGCTTTGTAAGAGAGAGAAGAAGAATGTGGCTTATGGGAAGGAGGAGGAGATGGAGAAAGAGAATCGTCACTTGGACACAGGTCCAGTAATTGTTCGCGATCTTCCTCCACTTGAGGTTCTCTTACCAATGTCTGCTTATTTTCTGTATCATGTCCACTTGAAGCAATTAATGTAGATTCATCAGAGTGGGTGCTACCCACGACAGGATTGCTTAGAACAAGGGCAGGGCCAGTGATGAGAAGGGCACTGGAAATACTGTCGGGAGAACTTGAGAAACTATCTGGTTTTGAAGTGGGTGTGGTTTTAGTAGCTGTGCTCTTAGTATCAATCTTGGGTGTGGTCATAACATCTATTTTGGGTGTAATTGAGAGGGTTTCAATTTCTGTTAATAATGATCTCTTTTTGTTATGCAGTTTTTCCACGTCTTTAGTAAGGACTTCTCTCATTATCTTCAGTTTATCTAATTCTCTTTGTTCTTCTTCTAGTTTATGTCGAAGTTGTGTTAGTTCAGCTCTGATAGATTGTTTAGTGTCATGTTCTTTTGATTGAATGATCACTTCTTGATGTTGTTGTTGTTGTTGTTGTTGTTGTTGATGTTGTTGATGTTGTTGTTGTTGTTGTTGTTGTTGTTCTTGAAGGTCAATTTTTTGTTGTTGTAGAATTTGTTTCTGTTGATAAAAAAATGTAATGAGAGTATATCTGTCCATTATCCATTTACATTGTACATGTATATTTATAATTGTCTGTCCATTTGTCTATCTGTCCATTATCTGTTTATCAATTAATTTCTCTTCCTTACCTTTTTTTCAATTTCTATTTTCAATCGTTCAAGATCTTGCTTTTCTCTCTCAAAGTTACTATTCAAATCTTCTAACTCCTTCATCTAAAAAAATAATATATTAATACATGTTACTAGTACGTGTGCTACCAGTACATGTTACCAGTACATGTGCTACCAGTACATGTTACCAGTACATGTTACCAGTACATGTTACCAGTACATGTGCTACTAGTACATGTTACCAGTACATGTTACCAGTACATGTTACCAGTACATGTGCTACCAGTACATGTTACCAGTACATGTTACCAATACATGTTACCAGTACGTGTGCTACCAGTACATGTTACCAATACATGTTACCAGTACATGTGCTACCAGTACATGTACTACTAGTACATGTTACCAATACATGTTACCAGTACATGTTACCAATACATGTTACCAATACATGTTACCAGTACATGTTACCAGTACATGTAACCAGTACATGTTACCAGTACATGTGCTACCAGTACATGTTACCAGTACATATGCTACTAGTACATGTACTACTAGTACATGTTACCAATACATGTTACCAGTACATGTTACCAATACATGTTACCAATACATGTTACCAGTACATGTTACCAGTACATGTAACCAGTACATGTTACCAGTACATGTTACCAATACATGTTACCAGTACATGTGCTACCAGTACATGTACTACTAGTACATGTTACCAATACATGTTACCAGTACATGTTACCAATACATGTTACCAATACATGTTACCAGTACATGTTACCAGTACATGTAACCAGTACATGTTACCAGTACATGTGCTACCAGTACATGTTACCAGTACATATGCTACTAGTACATGTGTTACCAGTATATATGTTTTAATACATGTATCTAATACAACAATATACTAGTACATGTGTACTCTTAGTATTAGACCTGTTGTTCTTGTTTAGTCTGAAATTCTTCTTTGGTAGATTCTAGTTGTGAACGAAGTTCAGCTAACTTGGTTTCTTTCTCACTAGTTAATGAACTTTGAGTCTCTTGTAATTCTGTCTTAAATTTCTCTTTCTCTCTCTTTATTTCTTCCTCGTGTTGTTCCTTCAGTTGTTGTAGTTGCTGTGCTAATGAGACCTGTAGGTTACCCTATATAATAGTTGTCATAGTAATGTTTATAAAGTTATCATTACTTGTGTACAATACTAGTACTGTAGTTACTGATTTAGGATCATTAGATACAATAGATGGTCTTTTCTATGCATATTATGTACATACCTAAAATGTTCTATAAATAGATACGTTCTATATTTAGTATAATCCTTTTTGAAACTAATACAATTTATTACTATAATAGATCTCGTCATTTAGAACTGTAAGTATTTCAATAAATTAAATTAGAGTTATTAAAATATACTATATATGGACATGTTTTGTCATACTAGTTTCAGACTTACTTTCTCCTTTTCGTGTTCTTCTAATAGTTGTTTACGTCTCTCCTCCAAACTAGTTGTTGCTTCTTCTTCGACAGCTACTTGGAGTGCTTTACGTTCTTCTAATTGTAGACGTTGAGACTCAAATTCATTTTGAAGACTTGTACGAAGTGTCTCCAGAGCTTCTTCATGTTCCTTTGAGAGTGATTCCTTGAGTTGATCTAATGCTATTTGGTGCCCTGATTCTAATTCTTGCCTAACCTGTTTTAATAACAAGTAAAACTGATTTAGCACTAAACTCAAAAACAATACCTTTTTCAACTGTTTGGCCATTTCTTCTTTAATATTGTCAAGTTCCTTCTTGTTCTGTTCCTCTATCTTTGTACATTCCTTCTCTTTCTCCTCTTTTAGTTCAGTCTGTAGTATTATCATTTTTTTTCTATGTTCCTCACGAAACATGTCTTCCTCTGTCTTTTGTTCCTCTTTTAATGATTCACTCAGTTTCTTTAGAGCATTGTCTTTTGCCAGTTTTAATTGTTTCTCTTCTTCCTCTTGCTCCTGACCAATCTGTATTAATGTACATATAATTGAGCATACATTCACATGTAATGCATGATAATACAACTATCCTTTTCATGTAATAATTGTTATGACATTTTTGTATAAGAGTCAATGTTTTCATGTAATATTTCATGTTTTCATGTAATATTTCATATTTTTAATGTGATTTTTCATGTTTTTATGTAATATTTCTTTTTTTATGTAATATTTCATGTTTTTATGTAATATTTCATATTTTTATGTAATATTTCATGTTTTTATGTAATATTTCATATTTTTATGTAATATTTCATATTTTTTTATGTAATATTTCATGTTTTTATGTAATATTTTATGCTTAATTTCTATACAAAATAGAGCAGGAGTCATTTAACAACACACTCATATTCTCAACAAGATTCCTATTATATTTATGATGACGTTGCTTAGCTTGTCACTGTATCACTACTACTGTGCTACAATATATATGTACCTTTCTTTTCATATTTCTTATAACATCTTGTTTCTTCTCTTCCAAGATTGCTTCCTCTTCTTCCTTTTCTTCATTAAATGTCTTCTTGATCACCGACAAAGACTCCTCGTGTTGTTTACGAAGTCGAGTTTTTTCTTGAGTGTGTTCTGATTCCAATTGTTGCTTGAAGACAGTAAGTTTCCTTTCCATTTCTTGTTTCAAATCTTCTTTCTTGTCTTCAAGTTCTTCTGTAAATTTTTTGGTTAGTTTATTGAGTTCAATGGAGTGGTCTTCTCTTAGTCTAGAATAGGGAAATGTGTGTAACAATAAGATAAACAAATGATAAATTAAAATTAATGAATAAAATAAATACAAACTATATTATATTATATGAATGAATGACGTTTTGAAAGGATATACTAAATGGATTGAAAGATGAACAGAGAGAGATAGATTGGTGAATTTATGGATGGAAATGGATGGATGAAGTCCATGTAATAGGTCTATCTTACTTTTCCATAGTTTCACGATGACTTTTCTCCAAGTCAGCCCTCTCTTTAGCTGAGGCTAATTTCATGGCGGATCCAGACATTGTCCCAACATGAGATAACTCCTCGTTAACGGGTTTAGTATTAGTAAGAGGAGTCGGTTTCTTCATGGCACTAGATGGCCGCTGAGGTTTAACCTGGAGTTTTGTAAATGGGAGAGTTGATGGTTTTAAAGCAGTCCCATCAGAAAGACCAAGTTTGGTTAACATTATTGCCTACAAAAAATATATATAGAATGATGTACTTATCATCTATCCATCCATTTATTTATCCATTTATTTATCCATTTATCTATCCATTTATCTATCCATTTATCTATCCATTTATTTATCTATTTATTTATCCGTCTATTTATCTATCCATTTATTTATCCATTTATCTATCCATTTATTTATCCATCTATTTATCTATCCATTTATCTATCCATTTATTTATCCATTTATCTATCCATTTATCTATCCATTTATTTATCCATCTATTTATCTATCCATTTATTTATCCATTTATCTATCCATTTATTTATCCATTTATCTATCCATTTATTTATCCATTTATCTATCCATTTATTTATCCATTTATCTATCCATTTATTTATCCATTTATCTATCCATTTATCTATCCATTTATTTATTCATTTATTAATCCATCCATTTATCTATCCATTTATCCATCCATTTGCCATTCATTTTATCATGTTAACAATCCAGTTATCCATTATAACTTACGTCTTCATTTGAATTATCAAGATCATCAGAATTAAACAGCTCAGGAGTGTCTTTGTGTTGTTCACTGGATGAAGGAAAATCTTCAATTCCCATCACATTGAATCTCTTGCCAAAACTTTCATCCTGAGAGAGAGAGAGAGAGATGAATAGAAGAAAAGAGAGAAAGGATAAAAATAGTGAAGAATAATATACAGTCACAAATGTGATGATATAAACTCACTTTCTCCACACTCTCCTCCTCCTCCTCCTCCTCACTGTCTTCATCACTTTCCTCATCTTCCTCTTCAAATTTAGTGGAAATAGGCCCCACCTTAAGATCCACCCCTCCCCCTAAAGCAGGAGCTCTCAGATTTCCTCCGACAGGTATAGACTGAGCCTCAGTTGGATAACTCCCTCCTTGATCTCTACCTCCTTCAGCTGGTTGTCTTTCCATTAATACTATAGGAGGAGCTGATGAAGATAGCTTGGAGTTGACTGTCGTTGATGATGATAATGGCTAGGGAAGAAAACTTTATCAGTTATATTGCCTATCTGTCCATCTATCCATCCATCCATCTATCCATCCATCCATCTGTCCATCCATATATCCATTAACCTATTCGTCTAATAATCCATCCAGCCCTACCTTCTTTGACTTGGACGTCATTGGTTGTGAACTAATGGTAGTAGGTTTTAGTGTAGGTAGATCACCAATAGGAGGAAGATCACGTGTAATTTTAAGTCCAGTGTCAACAGAGCCACCTATTGGAGCTAAAACTGGTTTCTTGAGCGACATATTTTGTATTGGAGCTGAAAACTAATAATAAAAAGTCCCAATATTAACATAATAATATTTTTATTGTACTAATTGTATACCTCTGGGGCTTTATTTGCTCCTATAGGGCCCAATGGTGCTGCATGTTTCAAACCAGTCATAGGAACCCCTACATATAGTCCTGGTTGACTAGCAGATTGAGGAGGGCCACCTTTTCTCCTTTTTTCTCTCTCTTTTTGTAAAAGTTGACGATAAAACTTATCACATGGATGCTCCCAAGTACTCTCTCCCGTTGCAAAATTATGAAAAAAGAATCCACCTTGACTGTCAGAACTGAGATACATCAATACATAACTACTCAAACATTGGACATAACAAATATTTACATTGGTCTCCATGTCTCAGGTAGAGGAGCTTTTAAGGCTTCCACGGCAATATGGACAAGATCCTGCTCCTTTTCAGGATCAATACCAAGTGCATGACATTGTCCTATGATATCTAAGATAAAGTGGAATGAGTATGAGTCTATGAACTATTAGCTCTTTTTATATGCATACAATAGCTCTCTCACTTTCTCTCTCTCTCTCTCTCTCTCCTTTTAATCCACCTTTTTCAGTGATATTAAGTGATCTAAAATCATTATACACATCACTAATAAGAGGGACATCCTCATTAAACAAAAGAGGAGAATGCATGGAACTCATTGCAAAGGAACTCTGACGAACGACAACCTCAGGAACCTCACTCTCCTCTGTAACACAAGATGGAACACTAACGAGGGATGGTTCTCTCGACTGAACATTTCTCAAAGTTGAGTATCCCTTATGATTCTTCTTATTCACAGCAAACATAGAGACATGGTGAGTCTCCTTTGCAGAAACCCCCTCCCTTTCTTTATGACATGATGTACTAGGTCTCAAGGGACGAGTAATAAAATGGTCCTCCTTCTCTCTACCTTCTTGTGGGCAATGTAAAGAGTTATATTTCTGGGCTTTCTTTCTCAATGACAATAGCGGTTCCTTTCTGTAAGGCATTTTAAAGCAAAGACACTAGAACTGTCCAATTATGTGAAATAAATGAAATGCCTCTTCAGGAAAAATGAATCTCAAAGAAAAGCTTTCTAGAACCAGACAAGAGCTGTCAAGTTTCGTACAGATTGACTCCAGGTCAAATGTTACCATTGGTAAAGACGCCATGTTGTTTACTAGTTACCTAGGCAACCACTCCTACTACTCTTACCCTTTGACTTACCATCTTGTGTCGGTTCGAAATCATCATCGAACACTTCTTCCATCACTTCATAATGACCAACAGGGATGTTGGTAGCTCTTAGCACACCAGCCATTTCTCCCTCCCCAGAAGACTTTGTTTATTGTGCGTTAAATAGAATATCCTCCAGGACTGTTATCCTATTTAATGCACATTTCAATGCATGTAGTTCACTGGTTGTTATGAGTGGACATAATGTTGTATTTTTGGTTTATCCAATTAGAGTATGGGTTGATTATCATGTCAGTTAATCTACCAATTATAATTTGATTAATTATGTAAACCAGACAATGCATTATTAAATGACGGCAGAGTGGAGCCTCTTGTTCTTATCAATGTAATAAAGCTTAAGATCACTTAAACATATTTAATATAGTAAAACACGATTTAAATAATTGTGTAGCTATGTGGAGAAATAGATCCAGTGGTGTGCATCATGGATGCTGCTTATTGATGATATAACTTCCCCTAAGATGAAAACTAACCCTACTCATATAATGACATGAGTGTTTATATAATGACTATTATCATAATTCATTATTGAACTTAATAGAGTGATATCATCATCATGTCAATTTAGGCCAAGTTGTACTAGGAAGTCCCTTGTACATATATATTATATACATGTCCTTATATGGAAATGAAGTCATGTACAAGGATATATAGATCATCTATGTTCATTGCGTGGTCATCAAAGATATAATTGAATATTTGTATTGACTACATCGGTACTATGTCTCTGGTACAATGTAATAATGATTTAAGAAGTCAGTTCTGAACTATTTGGATTCATGGTAATGTGGTCAAGCTACAACATCAAAGCTTAACTTACAATCAATAACTCATTACAAGTACTATATTTCAATGACTGTCCTAAATTACTAAAAGCGCTTTTTTATTGTAAGTTAAGCTTTGATCTCATCTCTTCATTATAACATGATGTGAACATCTCAAGTACTGACAAGCAGTAGAAAAAATATGTGGGTACTAGAGGAAATGGAATTAACACAACTTAACATCGTGTATAGGTAATTAGAGTTGATACAAAAATTTAACAGGCTTGATTAAGGAGTTGTGGTTAAGCAGCCTATTGACATGAGGAGTTGATGGAAGATATGTAACATAATCACAGATTCAGGGATACCGTTGAAGTCAACCATATAGCCTCTCTCGTTTGACAATTAAAAATAAAGAAATATCCAACCACATATCACATGATATCAATACTTAACAGCTGGATATCTAAGTATTAAATGGATCAATCCTATCACAAGAAACGCAATATACAATAACATCATTTACACACAAACTTACACGTACATTGTCCTTGTTATAGTACGCTATATGACATATACATATACACGTCACTGTTAGCTGGTTTCGTGTTCCTATCAATTTTCTTTGAAGATGATTATCAGGTAATAGACCACATATGGTAGAGGTTGTTACATAATGCTACATACTATAGATACAGATGGTCACCATAGGCTATATCGTAAGTGTTGTAGATGTGCTACTGTAGCTATGGTAACTAATGGGTTTGTAACGATCAAGAAATTGTAAACATGTTAGTTTACTCTTCCTTGAAATAATTGTTTTCTTTGATCATATTTTATTATACTCCATTAGTCCATAATCCATCCACTGTGGTGTGTGCGTGCTTCCTTACAGCTGATATTTAATAGTTGTACAAGTACAACAAGGAAAGAAAGAACAACAGACTATTTCCATGTATTTGTATTTAAAATAGCAGAGGTTGTTAACAGTGCTATACTAGACTACATGATTTAATAGCAGAGACTATAGCGAGTCATAATATAGTCCATAATTAGATTTGGTCTTATAAATGTTTATACATGTACGTTTATATTGTGTACGTGTATACATGTATTCTGTACATGTCGATACACATGTATATGTAATGAGTGATCGTCTATTGTTAGGGTCATAGTAAGCAGCTGTTCAGTTTGTCTTGGTACAAATTAATGTCTATATCATACAAGACCATATTAATACATATAGTATGGTATATACTATATACAGTAATACTATGAAAACAAACTTGATTACTTGTTTATGTCATCAGGTCATTATAAATATAATCATAGCGTAGTTGAGATAAATGGATGGACATTACATTATGTACAGACACAATGTAATGGAGTGAGGTGATTATTTAACAGAAAGGGTATGACTTATGAAATGGTAGTCAATTAAACCCAAAATATAAACAACAGCTGGTATCTTGTCATGTTATATATAACAATTTAGTTGATGTAATCTGTTAATATTATTATAATACGAGGTCACACCCTTATATGGTGGTTATATCTAGATAAGATGACCTAGTACTCTTGAAGTAATGGTCCAGAGAGAAATGTACTGACTGTAAGCAATGGTTCATGTCTTATAAAGATCCTCCTTTTAAACAAAGATACTTCATGTACTGAAAAAGAGTACAATACATGTAATACAAAAACCCTTTGTGTCTTATATCTGCCCTCTCCTACTATTACCCTCTTTCCCCTTCTCTTACTCAAATTACCACCGACATTATTTAGTTTTTCAGAAAGGAAGTGGAAAAGTACAGCTATACTTTTATGGGGGGTAATTTTATTATCTAACAGATGTCAGGTGGAGACTATCAAAACAATTTTGCTCTCTCTCCTGGCAAAAGGGTCAGGCACTCAAGCTAAGAGCAGGGAAGAGGTACTATGTAAACAAATGTAATAGCAAAAAAGGAGGGAACTCTCAATGTGGTTGCTTGTGGTTATGTGTAGGACAGAACAATAGATTATAGACTCGATAAGGGCTTTTTGTATAGTAAAACAAAAAAGGGCACATGGAAAGCAAGTAGATTTCCACAGGTGCATAGTTGCTTCCTTGAAATATTGCATACTTTCAATGACTCTTGTTAGACAAGTATGTAACACTACCAAATTACAGTCAAACATGTTTTGAAACTAATGTCTAGAATTGCTCTCAGGTCAATTTGACTACAAGATCTACTCCAGTGATAGTTGGATTTTGTATTCACTAAACAATTAATGGCAGGAAGTAGAGCCAGGTATTGGATACAAGTATTACCATATATAGTAACAGGTGTAGGACATCAGGCTTTCTAGCCGGGAGCCTTATTAATGATAATTTGTTGTGTTATGTAATGTGGTATATTAACAGCATTACTAAAGGTTGCTATGTGACTCATAGATATTATGATTGTATTGAGTGGTGTAAGAGGGTTCTTATGTGTGGTAAGGATGGTAGCTCATGGAAGGAGGGAATTAAAGCATTAAGCTTTGACAACAATGACAACTATTTTACCATCATACAATTAACAATCATATCAAGGACCAAAGAGGGATATCAAAAGAAACAGGAGACTCAACTTATACGATAGTTCATATTTCTAAGCAAGAATCCAAAACATGTTATTATAAACTATTTAGACATGTAAATGAGATAGAAACATTTATATATTAGATACACAAATATTATTCACAATATATGTACTTATTACAGATGCATACATATAAGGCAACAGGTACTACACGTAGTTACAAACCAATAATAAATAAAGTAAATGACTCATGATGAAAAATCTGAAACAAAAGACAGCTGCTATGCAGTACACAACAATTTGCAAAAATTAAACTCTCACCCTTTGTTGTATGGAATAGTTAAAATGGTGTATTTATATATATAATAATTCATGCATGCCAAAGAGTCAATGAATTAAAATAAATTATAAAGTCATGAAATGACAGGGCTTTATCCAAAATGTGAAAATATACTGAACAGACAGACAAATTGAAAAATTATGAAATGTCATTTTATAAATATAAAAATAACAGAAGCAGTATAAGACAAAGGTGTACATTGACTTACAGACTTGTAATAATTTTTGAGTCTAACTGTAAAAAACAAGAGACAGTTTTACAACTTCTGGCGATAATGTTGAGAATGACTGCTATGTGACTGATGAGACCTAGTATAGACAATACATAAACAGTGAACAATGAATCATATGACAATGCATATGTGGTAGACATATGAATAGTGGTAAAAACAGGTGAATATTGTCAATTGGTTGTGAGAGTTAGTAGAACATGTCATTGTGACAATATGTTGCAATATGCATTGTCTAAATAGAGCCACAGCACGTCAATAATATTCATTATAATGAGTGCATGAACTATGCACTCAATGTATACATACATGCTGTTTGTATGTATTATATTATGTTTGCATGCATTATTCTATTGCTTGCATGTATTATTCTATTGTTTGCATGTATTATTCTATTGTTTGCATGTATTATTACATTATGTGATATGTATTATAATTATGTTTTCATGTATTATGTACATACAGCAGTACAAGAAACAGGTGCATTATTTACACAAAAGGCATTATTTGTCTATAAATGGCAAAGCTATACGCTATAATTAATTACCTTGTTATTATTGTTCATAGTCTTCAGGATAATTGTTATGTCGTCGTTTGGTTTCTGTATCTATTGGACCTAACTTTAGATCATCAACACTCAAAGATAGAGGGTCATGTCTTAGAGTTGGAGGTTCGAATTGTAGGTACTGATCAAGCACTGAGCTTGCCACTGTGCTATCATCTTCGCTAGCAAATGAAGCGTATGAATAGTGTCCAACATGTGCGGGTGGACCTCTTAATTTTTCTTGGAAAATTGAATAATATGAATGGTCCCGTTGAGCAGAAGGGGGAAGCAAGTGGGAATTTAGAGGGAGAGCAAGACCATCACGATAGTTTTCATGTGGATTTAAATGTCCATTTCGTAGCATGGGTGGTTCTCTTAAGTGTCTCGATGAAGATTGAAAACGAGTGTAAGGTGGAGGGGCTAGATCAGTAATGGTGTTGTGAGAAGAGGAGGAAGAAGAAGAACAATGCATTAAAGATGTTCCATTTATATGATGGTGTGTGGGTGTGGTCAAATGAGGCTCATATGCATCACTGTATATATCTCTAGGAGAGACTGGGGGTCGGCCATTGTGGCTATGGCTATGTCTTTGATAATAAACAGCTGGAACTGAACTGTGGTGTGGATGGGTGTGTGGATTGTGAGAGTTAGCATAGTGTATGGCTGAACTAGAGTCTGCGTTGGGTGGGGTCCCATTCTGAGATACATAATGAGAGACGGGTACAGTGATACTTTGGTCACTCAGTCCATGAGAAAGATAGCGCTGGATAACTGGAGGTATAGAGTCATCATCTAATATACTGTCATCATCTAATGGTTCTTCTATCATAGCTGGTGGATACCTTGAAGCATTGGTACCTGCCCTTGCATCTGAGTAGACTTGATCATGTCTTTTAAGGAGATCTTGACGTAATACTGGCGCCATATGCTGACTGGTATGTTGGTTGTAAAATGGAGGACCTAGATCATGATTTGAAGGAATACTGGAATTACTGGATAAGTCATCAGAGAGACGAGGACTAGATATCTTTTCCGTAGTATCAGTATCCTTTAACTCTGATTCATGCTCTTCAACTTCAGGATGTCCGGGGGTTGCTATGCGCACTGTCCTTGTCTCCGATTTAGATAAGGCCTGCTCTTGGTCATAATATCTCACTTCAGATTCGTAACTAAAATTGACTGTTGGACTTTTTGGAAGCATTGGTATGCCATTGCTTGACTGACCACAAGGATCCTTACCAGCTGAGGGTACCAAACGAAGACTTGATTTACGAGGAATAGATACAGGTAAGTCATTAGTTCGCTCAGCTTTGTAGAGGTCTCTACTTTGACATCTATGTTTATAATAACGTACAAGACAAATCATTATGGCCACAATAACAATGGCTATAAACAATAGTGCAAGAAAACTTCCTGGTATCCCAGCAAAAAAGAGCAACTTATTGAATGATGTAGGCTCAGTATTGACATATGTTGTGATTTCTACTGATGCAGAGCTGTTCATTGTGTGGTTGTTTGGGTTATAGGCAATCACTTTGAAATAGTGAGTTGACACACCGACAGCTGCTAATGATTGGGAAATAGTAATGACACCATTACTTGTGATTTCAAAGTAAGTTTTGTTTGTCAAATTGTAGGCAACTATCGCATTCTCACCAGAATCAGCATCAACAGCCAAAACTGATCCTACAACAGAGTTGACAGAAGCATCATGACTAACACTGAATATATAGGAAGTGTTTTCAAATATTGGAGGGTTATCGTTGACATCTGTTATATTTATAGAAATTGTAACATCAGTTCTTAGAGAAGGGGTTCCCATGTCAGAGGCAACAATTGTCACATAGTATGCACTCTGGTTTTCATGATCAAAACTAATAAGAGAAGCTATTACACCAGTGTCTGCAGAGATGTTAAAGAAGGTTTGTTGATCATCCAGCTGGTATCGTACTGTGCCATTGTATTCAATATCAGAGTCATCGGCATGCACTTGACCAACATCTGTGCCAATGGGTTGATTCTCAAAAATGTTAAAATGGTCGGGCAATCCAATAAACATTGGAGAATTGTCATTTTTATCTAAGATAGTGAAATTTAAAGTTATAGTTGAATTCAATGGAGGTATTCCTTTATCAAATAGACGTATTTCAATGGATATAAAGTCTGTAACTTCCCTATCCAACATTATACCGAACACTGCACCAGTTTCATGTATTGTGATAAATTTATTATCAGATAACTGCTCTATATCTCCCATTGTTCCATTATTACCGTTGTCTGGATCTTCAAAGAAGGCCTGCAATTCCGTGATTGCAATTCCGTTGGGCCAGTTTTCTTCCACAATGAAGTTGGTCTTTGAGAGGTGAGGAGGGTTATCATTAATATCCAAAATGGTGATGGTCGTGTTATACCAATTGAACAAGGGTGGGCTCCCATTATCTGAGAATTGTATAGCTACAAAGATCTCTGGTGTTTTTTCTCGATCAATACTTACATTTCTTGGCTTAAGAAGCAATAGATCTGCTATATCTATTTTCTCAAGTTCAAAGTATTTTCCACCTGAAATGAATGCATAATTAATAGCCATTGCTGGTACATCAGAATCTGTTACTTTCAGATATTTCAAATTTGTTGCAGATGATTGAAAACCTTCTGAGATACTATCAGCTAAATTTGCTACAATCTCTACTATAGGTGGATTGTCATTTATACCAGTTACTGTGATGGTGATCGTGATGGTGGTAGATCTTGGCTGCGTACCTTTGTCTTTAGCAGTGATTGTACAATCATAAGATGTAGGGTCATTGTCGGCATCTAAATGACCATTGACATATAGTTCACCACTAGTGCTATTTAAAGCAAATGGAAAATCAGAATTTGGATCAGATACATCCAATTCAAAGAAAACTTTCCCGTTGTTTCCTTCGTCTGGATCTGAAGCCTCAAATGTGACAATAATTGTACCAATAGTAGCATTTTCAGGTATATTAGGGTTTGTATTAGGAGATAAAAACATAGGTTTATTGTCATTCTCATCAAGAACAGTCAGAAAAAGTGTCAGTTCACTACTCATTGGTACTATGCCATTATCTTGTGCTTTAATTATAACAATGATGGTCTTATTTTTTTCCCGATCAATATTAACAAGATTTTGCAGACAGACATTATCTTGAGAGTTGATAAAAATTTTAAAGTCAGACAAAGGAGATAGAACACTGTATGATACACTTCCATTCACTCCTTCATCAGGATCTTCAGCAATGAGTTGATTGTAACATCCTAATGTACTGTTAACATTGCTTTCCTGTACTGAAATATTGAATACAGTCAGACCTGTATCTTTGGTGTAGATGAACTCAGGTGGATTGTCATTGACATCCAGTACTTGCACAATAATCGTAAACGTATATTCTTCTGCACCATTGACTTTAATTTGTTGTGGAAAACAGCCATCCATTTCTCTGTCCAGTGAGATGGCTGTGGTTATTGTACCATTGGAGCTAATGTTGATCTTCTTGGTTCCTGTATATTGAATATTACCTTGATTTAAGATATTTAACAAAGTAGTATCGTTTATATCGCTAATGTAGCCCAATACAAATCCAGACGGAAGGTTCTCTTTAACTTTAATACAACATTTATCTGCCTCACCACAAGGACAAGCGTCAGGAGAGCATGTACCAGCCTGTACTTCCTGACTCCTTCTAGCGAGTAAAATCAACAAGACGAGGAGTACAGATCTCAAAGGTATATTCATCTCCTAGAAGGTAGAGAGACAGTTCAAATAACAGCATGCGACCTGATCATGAACAAGCCTCGAACAATACTAACACTTACAAACGCTTAACAATATAATTGTATCGACAAGATGGATGTTTCTTATTAACCTCGTCGTCATCAAGTAGTGGCGTTAGTAAAAACTACGACGAAAGAAGGGAAAGATCTCAGCTGTTTTAGTTAGCAGGCCGTCCTTTACAAACTCAAAAAAAGTTCGCTAACCCTCCCATAAAGCAATGAATTCCAGTGGTTTAATTCATGCTTTTCCAATTAAATCCATTCATGGCAAGTTATTGTCATTCTTTGCATATTTCTCTGCACACAGAGACCTCCAGCATTGCAAAATACAAGCAGCCGTTCTCCATCGAAACACCTGAAGCTGTTTGAAAGAAGCATGGCAGCTAGGCAAGTTATCTCAAGGCATGCAAAAAATTTGAGTACAAGAATTAATCAAAAAATGATATGTATTGGAGTAAACAAATTTACAACATCTAACACCTTTTTATTTGACTAGTTATGCCTACTTTTCACGATATGAAAACCCTTATTCAACAGGTCATTGGAGCAAAATGAAATCAAAAGTAAGAGAGAGCATAATCTTCTCTTTAAAATCATGTCAATTTGCAGTCATTGAGACTCTCTCAACTACCAACTGGTCAATATGCAATACTTTGTGATCCAAAAGGTACATCGTTGAGCGAGTGGTTTATTTTATCCTTATTTTTATTTATTAGTGCCTCCCATTAGGAGGAGACGACATAGCCTTGATATAGGAGAGCTTCAGGTATCAAGAACGCTAGCTAGATCTGGTAGTGCTCACCTTAATAGAGAACTTAACTATTACGTACCTCCGGTCAACCTCACTCGTCAACTTAGTACCCCAAATATGGGTTTGCGAGATAGAATACACAGAGTCTCATCAGCAAGTAATGATCGAGCCAAAATGGGGTTCAAATACTGGACAGATGACAACAAAGGGACTGGTCATGAGATAAAGAAAACTATTGGATCGAGAGGGACTTTTTTAGGCTTGGGTATAGCTCGGCTATAAGACATTAACATAACAAATAAATTAGATATTTGTGAGATAGTTTATGTAAATGTACTGTGCTGACTGTAACTAGTTGTAAGACAATATTAAGAATAAGCTTCTTGGATAAACTTTAACCTGCTAATCTATACATTAACTGGCTGTATTATAATAGCTGACATTTTTGATAACATTATCCTGTTTACATAACAACTCATTGACATTGTAACTTGCTATTAGCTAACGAGCTATTTGAACATATTTTATCCCTACGGATAAAGTAAAAAATAGTTTATGTTGGACTATAAAAACAACTTGTATTATAAGTATAGAGGTGTTGTATTGTGTAGTAGTATGGGACATAGTCTCATCCCCAGACTCCCTTACATTTGAACAGAATGGGTTTGAGTCTGATTAACCAACTCAAAAATTTGTCACAGCTCAGGAATATACACCAGGTGTTGTTGTTCCTGAGCTGGAACAAACTGAATCTGGTTGACCATGGTGGGACAAAGACTCCTGAATATAATTTCGCCATAATTCAGTATGTGATTTAGTGGTAGAGGTCAATATGAAGAAAATACATTAAAGTATTAGTATGGGACTAGAACAAGTCTCCCAAATTAACACGGGACTAGTACAGGTGTTCTGAATATTGATGGTATCCTTTAATTCAAAGTGTGTCCTTTATAAGAAGTCAAAGTGTACAATATGTACCACCATTAACAGCGACTCCATTCCATCCAGATAACCCAAAGATGAAGATATTATGTCAATTAGATATCAAAGTGTAACACAATAACAAAGCTACATAGTTAGGAAATATTTTCTGTGAGACTAGTTGTAACATAGGTAACAAATGTTCATGTACTCCCTGTACATGAACATTTGATAGGATGTAATTACTGACAATAACAACTCAAATATGTATAGATCTAATTAAGTTTGTCTGGATAAATGAACGGTTCTATTCGTCAAAAAAATCACATGCGACTCTACCGATGTCATCAATCATGTCACTTGCTAACATTGATCTTCCCAGTCTTTTATATGTGATATGAGCAGATTTTTTCACTAATAAACAACCTGTATATGCTGCTAACATGGTTACTGGTAGATCAACTTCTATTGTTGATCTAGCGTCAGTGAGAGAGAGAGAGAGAGAGAGAGAGAGAGAGAGAGAGAGAGAGAGAGAGAGAGAGAGAGAGAGCAATATTTACTAGTAAGTGAATATGGGTGGAAGGATAGATGAATGAATGAACAGACAAATCAATAGATGGACTAAAGACAGGTGGAAAGATTGATCCATGGGTGGATGATGTAATGACTAGATATACAAACAATATTATTGCATACTTTGATTCAGCAAGTCGAGCCCAATACAAAAGCACTCCCATTGATCCAGACAGCAAATCTCCTTGTCCTCCTTGTCTTCTAGGTGTCCCATCTTCAATACATGTAAGAACTAACAAGCAATAATAAGTAATAACATTGTCACATGACCTACGTACTGTGAGCTCCATTACTAATGACATCATAGTGACCTTTTCTAACAATTGTGACTCCGCCCATACTTTGTGCTAAATTTCTAGTTTGTTCTTCAATAGAGCACTCATTTTCGCTTGGTCTATGTCCTAACTTTGTAACTATGACAACTGTTAATAAATAAAATGAAGACTTTACCAGTTTTTCATAAAGTCGAGTAAATTCTACTGCATTTGGTGTAAGTATGGATCTATCATAGTTCATAACAAGTTCAGGTTCTTGATGAATGAGATGGAGACCATCCTAAGAGAGAGAGGGGAGAGAAAGAGCATGAAGCATTAAATGTTATAAACATATTTTGTTTCATTAAAAAGCAGTTTGTCCATCTGCTGACATTTCATAACTTTTGTTTGTAGTCTAGTATATTATATTACGTTATATAATTATTCATTATTACTCAATATAAATATATACTATTTATAGTTCTTCACTTATTAAAACAATTACTATAAATTAAGATTATATACACACATACTTACTTACTGCATCAATAATCAAGTCTTTCTCTTGTGATTTAGCAACTTGTAACAAACTCTAAATATAGCAACAAACTCTAAATATAGTACTAATTATAAGCATCGTCGAGTAATCTATTATGTGTCTAATCTATCCATTACTTTAACAGTATTCATTATGTTGGGATCTCGACCTAGACCTGGTCCAATGACTAATGCATGTAACCGTGGAAACCATGTTGCTATGTCAGCAGTAGAAGAAGGTGTGTCATCAGATCTATAATAATTAGATTTCACACACAATTTAAAAATAACTGTAGTCTGTTGCTATAGTTACTCACAAGTTAGGGTGAACAATTAGATCGGGGCTGTAGGCTTTAATGACAGGGGCAGCATCCTTGGGGCAGAATACGTGTCCTAGATCAGCTCCCTATGATATGTTTAAGGATCACATGTAAAAGAAATATTTAACTCCTTGTGTACCACTATAAGCTTATAACTATAAGGGCAGGTTTTACAGAATATTAACATTCCAGGAAGTTGACATGTTAGAGTTGTCAATTATAACTTGGAAAGCTAAAATTTTAAAAAGGAGTTTGTATTTGGAGTTGATATTCTAAAATTAAACAGCCTAGAAATGTTATTATTATTGGGTGGTGTAACTTAACTATGATGACATCATAATGAAATGAGACATACGATGTCATCATATTGATGACATCACCTAAACCCTAAACCAAACCTAACATTATTAACTCTATGACACATGATGTCATCATAGGACATGTTATTACATCATCAGTCAGTTATACCAAGAAGCACCCATATTATTACACTATTATAATATAGAAAATGGACATCCTGTCAGACCTCTAATCACTTATTGCTAGCGAGGGATTCAGTCCACAGTATCAACTCTCTATATTAACATGTCAATATATACCAAATGAGAATCAATTTTTTTACTGAGGCCAATTAATTTTAACTGTTAATTATGTAACTACTGTTCGTTTAATGAATGTACTTTATACAAGAAATAGAGGAAGGATTCACGTAGACTGTGTCTAATAACAAATTACTGAAATCTTTATAATAGAAACAACAAGAAAGGATTGGATTGTAAACCTTAGTGTGGTTATTGTGGTGACTTTATTATTAAAAGTTGTTAGACTCAGAGTAATTACAAATTACTAACATTGCCAGAAGCTAACCTAGTTAGTCAGACATTAGCTTTTCTGGAACATTGTAATACCCTGATTTAAATGTCATACTTAGTTCATTAAGAAACCAAGTCTGACTACCCAAGAACACAATTTATTTTAGTTCATTAAAAATACACTAAACATGGACTTGGTGAGATTTTGACACATTAACGATCTTGGAATTTTGGGAGTTAACTAACTGGTACTAATTTTGAACAATCGCATTGTTTAACTGCCACACCTAATTAGTTTATTATTATGTATGTAATCATTGTTGTCTTTGAAGTCGCTAAAACAGGTGAGCTAACTTGCCATTACACATGATATCACATGACATGTAAGGACAAACTGTTTGGAACTAACCAATCTCATTGCAGTGATAGCGGCAAAATACGGAGCTCCCGTGTACCTACAATAATTATTAATCAAAGCACAAAATCAATAGGGTCTGGTAAACTTTTCACTCTTACTCCACTGAGCCCCCGATAATTCCTATACGACCTGCCTGTCCTTTGTGTGCGTCAAACGTCAGAGGAGGCGCTAAAGACTTTACTGTCCGTAAAATATCTTGTCTAATAGCCGCCATCATCCTATCTCAATATTACAGGACCATTAAGGTCAAAGTACAATAATTATTATTTTTTCAATGATGATGTAATAAAAAATTAATATGCACATACAAAATTTAATACATTAATTTTGTTAAAGAGAATTATTTTCGTTAAATGGTCTATCTCTTTGGTTTATCTTCATCAACAACAGCTATTATAATAACAGCACAGATAATTACCTTTAAAACAAAATAAATAACTACATCAGTCTCTTAATGTACTGATGTGTGTGTCATAATACTAAAAATGTCTGAACAGAAACCCAGATTAGAGATAGTAAGATGGAAATAGATAGTCTTACATTGTCCTTTTCCTGCCAAATAGTTACCATTAGATGATCCTGAAGATACAACATGTATGACATTTATTATGAGTGAAGAAGACCGCACCCTTGGTAATGCACTTCGTTGGATGATAATGAAAAAGTAGACATGTTACACATTAACCATTAATAAGTAGTAATTTTGTTTTGTTAGTCCTGATGTCACATTTTGTGGATATAGTGTTCCTCATCCGTCAGAAAGCAAAATAAATTTAAGAATACAAACAAACAGTACATCCTGATACTCATTCTCCAGACTCAGACCCATTCCAAATTCATTTTTCCTTCAGGCGTCCCTGCAAGTGATCCTTTAAAAAAGGACTGGAAGATTTACAAGAACTACTTCAACACACACACGCAACGTTTGAGGTCGGTCATGTGATTGTCATATGACTAGGCATGACGTCATCTTTTAGAGCAGCGTAGAACATTTCAAATTGAACCAATCAGATGGAATGGGCAGTTCAGACAGAGAAAAACTATCATAGATCATAACATCTGTCACCATGGCAACATATGTACATTGTATACATAATAAAAGAATGGATAGGGTACAAAAAATGAATGGAAAAAGTGAATGACATAATGAATGATTACTTGTCTTATGTAACATTACATTTACTAAAAATAGTAACATGTGATTCTATATTTAGAGTTAATTTTGAGTCTAGGAAATAAGAGATTCATAGATTACATAATCCATAAACTACCTATTTCATACCAGTGTTTGTTACTAAAAATAGTAACACTTGTCACATGTTACTATATTTAGGATTAAGGGCAGCCACATGGAATTGGTTGTAGAGGTCTCTCGTTTGACATCTACGTTTATAATAACGTACAAGGCAAATCATTATGCCCACAATAGCAATGGCTATAAACAATAGTACAAAAAAACTTCCTGATATTCCAGTTAAAAGGAGCAGTTTGTTGAATGATGTAGGCTCAGTATTGACATATGTTGTGATTTCTACTGATGCAGAGCCGTTCATTGTGTGGTTGTTTGGGTTATAGGCAATCACTTTGAAATAGTAAGTGGACATACTGACAGCTGCTAATGATTGGGAAATAGTAATGACACCATTACTTGTGATTTCAAAGTAAGTTTTGCTTGTCAAATTGTAGGCAACTATCGCATTCTCACCAGAATCGGCATCAACAGCCAAAACTGATCCTACAACAGAGTTGACAGAAGCATCATGACTAACACTGAATATATAGGAAGTGTTTTCAAATATTGGAGGGTTATCGTTGACATCTGTTATATTTATAGAAATTGTAACGTCAGTTCTTAGAAAAGGGGTTCCCATGTCAGAGGCAACAATTGTCACATAGTATGCACTCTGGTTTTCACGATCAAAACTAATAAGAGAAGCTATTACACCAGTGTCTGCAGAGATGTTAAAGAAGGTTTGTTGATCATCCAGCTGGTATCGTACTGTGCCATTGTATTCAATATCAGAGTCATTAGCATGCACTTGACCAACAACTGTGCCAATGGGTTGATTCTCAAAAATGTTAAAATGGTCGGGCAGTCCAATAAACATTGGAGAATTGTCATTTTTATCTAAGATTGTGAAATTTAAAGTTATAGTTGAATTCAATGGAGGTATTCCTTTATCAAATAGACGTATTTCAATGGATATTAAGTCTGTAACTTCCCTATCCAACATTATACCGAACACTGCACCAGTTTCATGTATTGTGATAAATTTATTATTTGATAACTGCTCTATATCTCCCATTGTTCCATTATTACCGTTGTCTGGATCTTCAAAGAAGTACTGCAATTGTGTGATTGCAATTCCGTTGGGCCAGTTTTCTTCCACAATGAAGTTGGTCTTTGAGAGGTGAGGAGGGTTATCATTAATATCCAAAATGGTGATGGTCGTGTTATACCAATTGAACAAGGGTGGGCTCCCATTATCTGAGAATTGGATAGCTACAAAGATCTCTGGTGTTTTTTCTCGATCAATACTTACATTTCTTGGCTTAAGAAGCAATAGATCTGCTATATCTATTTTCTCAAGTTCAAAGTATTTTCCACCTGAAATGAATGCATAATTAATAGCCATTGCTGGTACATCAGAATCTGTTACTTTCAGATATTTCAAATTTGTTGCAGATGATTGAAAACCTTCTGAGATACTATCAGCTAAATTTGCTACAATCTCTACTATAGGTGGATTGTCATTTATACCAGTTACTGTGATGGTGATCGTGATGGTGGTAGATCTTGGCTGCGTACCTTTGTCTTTAGCAGTGATTGTACAATCATAAGATGTAGGGTCATTGTCAGCATCTAAATGACCATTGACATATAGTTCACCACTAGTGCTATTTAAAGCAAATGGAAAATCAGAATTTGGATCAGATATATCCAATTCAAAGAAAACTTTCCCGTTGTTTCCTTCGTCTGGATCTGAAGCCTCAAATGTGACAATAATTGTACCAATAGTAGCATTTTCAGGTATATTAGGGTTTGTATTAGGAGATAAAAACATAGGTTTGTTGTCATTCTCATCAAGAACAGTCAGAAAAAGTGTCAGTTCACTACTCATTGGTACTATGCCATTATCTTGTGCTTTAATTATAACAATGATGGTCTTATTTTTTTCCCGATCAATATTAACAAGATTTTGCAGACAGACATTATCTTGAGAGTTGATAAAAACTTTAAAATCAGACAAAGGAGATATAACACTGTATGATACAGTTCCATTCACTCCTTCATCAGGATCTTCAGCAATGAGTTGATTGTAACATCCTAATGTACTGTTAACATTGCTTTCATGTACTGAAATATTGAATACAGTCAGACCTGTATCTTTGGTGTAGATGAACTCAGGTGGATTGTCGTTGACATCCAGTACTTGCACAAAGATTGCAAACGTATATTCTTCTGCACGTGTACCATTGCTTATGACTTTAATTTGTTGTGGAAAACAGCCATCCATTTCTCTGTCCAGTGAGATGGCTGTGGTTATTGTACCATTGGAGCTAATATTGATCTTGGCTCCTGTGGACACTGTGTATTGAATATTACCTTGATTTAAGATATTTAACAAAGTAGTATCGTTTATATCGCTAATGTAGCCCAATACAAATCCAGAAGGAAGGTTCTCTTTAACTTTAATACAACATCTATCTGCCACACCACAAGGACAAGCGTCAGGAGAGCATGTACCAGCCTCTACTTCCTGACTCCTTCTAGCGAGTAAAATCAACAAGACGAGGAGTACAGATCTCAAAAGTATATTCATCTCCTAGAAGGTAGAGAGACAGTTCAAATAACAGCATGCGACCTGATCATGAACAAGCCTCGTACAATACTAACACTTACAAACGCTTAACAATATAATTGTATCGAGAAGATGGATATTTTCTTACTAACCTCGTCGTCATCAAGTAGTGGCGTTAGTAAAAACTACGACGAAAGAAGGGAAAGATCTCAGCTATTTTAGTTAGCAGGTCGTTCTTTACAAACTCAAACGAAAACAAAGTTTGTATTTGGAGTTGACATTCTGAAATTAAACACCCTAGAAGTGTTATTATTATTACACTATTATAATATAGAAAAAAGGACGTCCTGTCAGACCTCTAATCACTTATTGCTAGCGAGGGATTCAGTCCACAGTGTCAACTCTCTATATTAACATGTTTTGTCAACATATACCAAATGAGAATCAATTTTTTTACGGAGGCCAATTAATTTTAACTGTTGATTATGTAACTACTGTTCGTTTAATGAATGTACTTTATACAAGAAATAGAGGAAGGGTTCATGTAGACTGTGTCTAATAACAAATTACTGAAATCTTTATAATAGAAACCTAGAAACCACAAGAAACGATAAATCATTAACCTCGAGTGGTTATTGTGGTGACTTTATTGTTAAAAGTTGTTAGAGTAACACTCCCAGAACGAAGCTAACCTAGCCACCAGTACACTACTTTATCACACCTAATTAGTTTATCATTATGTAATCATCGCTGTCTTTGAAGTCACAAAAACAGGTGAGCTAACTTGCCATGATCACATGATCACATGACATAAGACATGTAAGGACAAAAATGTTTGGAACGAAAATACGGAGCTCCCATGTACCTACAATAATTATTAGGGTCTGGTAAACTTTTCACTCTTAATTACTCCACTGAGTCGCGGATAAATTCCTATACAACCTGCCTATCCTTTATGTGGGTCAAACATCAGAGGAGGGACTAAAGACGTTACTGTCCGTAAAAGATCTTGTCTTATAGCCACCATCATCATATTTCAATATTACAGGACCATTAAGGTCAAAGTACAATAATTATTATTATTATTTCAATGAAGTGATAAAAATTTAATATGCACATACAAATTTAATACATTAACTTTGTTAAAGAGAATTATTTTCGTCAAATGGTCTATCTCTTTGGTTTATCTTCATCAACAACAGCTATTATAATAACAGCACAGATAATTACCTTTAAAACAAAATAAATAACTACATCAGTCTCTTAATGTATTGATATTCATCCATTCATACATCTGTCCATCCATTCATCCAAGATCCATCCATACCTGTCCATCCATCAATTTAAAGTCAATCCATATCTCTATCCACACATCCATTAAATACATACCAGAAACACTAATGCTAATACAACAAGTACAAGAAAAATACGAAAATTTCTTCGACAAAACCTTCGACATCGTTGTCTTCTTTCCATTATATGAGCCTGTAGCAATGAGAAGACAACATATAATGTGTAGAAAGAGGAAGGTGGAAGGAAGGAGGAAAAAGGAAGAGGAAGAGATGAACGACCTCAAAACTCCTGAGACTATAATTATCGTCAGATTCCATCAGTTCCAGCTGCTCTAATTCACCACTTTGACTAAGCATATCTATGTCACGCTATAATCACATGATCAAATGATCAGAGATAAATTAATACCTAAACTTTTAACTCTAATAGTATCCAGTCTTATCTGATTAGGATCTCCGTTAATACTTAAATAAGAGTCTTCGGTGTACACTTCCTGCAATAAAAATGTTAATATCATAATATAACAATATTTTACATTTACTAATTGCTTGGAGATTTCTTCTCCAAATGTTGTATTTAAGCTATATGGTGTGAACTTTGTAGTATCATCTCCATAAATATTAAAAAATCTAAATAAAAATGTATGGAGAAAGGATATGGTTAGTAGACAAACTTGAGTTATTTGATAAATACATTATACTAGCATTTAAACAAAAAATAGTAACACCAGAAATATATGCTGTTGGTATTTTGATATTTGTTTTTATAAAAGGGCTTATGGAAGCAGTGTCTGGTATTACTAGTTTTAATCCTTATGCCTTGGTACAATTCCTTTAAGGAGACGAGTGAAGGAACAAATAAAAGAAATGTATGTATGTACATGTTATGTGGATAAGCAGATAAGTGGACAGATAAAAAGAAGCGAGATGAAGCATGCATATCATAACTTACGTGTTTTTAATGTCTTCAAGAAAAAAGAAAGCTTTAGAACGTTCAAATTCCTTTGAACAAATCAATTATTCAATGTAATAAATACAATTACTTACATCATCTGTAATACAAAGAAATACGATTCCATTTTCACAAACATAATGAAACATGTACCTACACAATATACAAATTGTTCATGAGTACGGTCTAACAGGTGCCCTCTTACTCTCCACTAGTGTATGTGAGTCGTCCATTCTCATTATTTGGTATCATTGCTAAAATTTGAGGCACAACATCAGAGAAGTTACCCTGAAGAGTTGCACGTACAGCTAAAATGGTAGAATCACGTGATACACAGGCATAGATGATCCCTAGACTTTGAATGGACTGTATAGTCCCATAAGACGTCATTTTGGGGTAGTACACTGGTCCTTTGACCCAAGGGGAGGGTATTGGTTTTAGAAACAAGACAGCAGTCGTCTCGGAAAGCAATCACTGCTTGTCTTGACAAGTATCCCAAAATGAGCGGAATTTTACGTTTTAATAATAATTGCGAAGCGTACTTGCGCGTATTAATCAAGAGTGTACAATTAAAAACGATTTCTTACGTAAAAATGTCTGAACAGAAACCCAGATTAGAGATAGTAAGATGGAAATAGATGGTCTTACATTGTCCTTTTCCCGCCAAATAGTTACCATTAGATGATCCTGAAGATACAACATGTATGACATTTATTATGAGTGAAGAAGACCACACCCTTGGTAATGCACTTCGTTGGATGATAATGAAAAAGTAGACATGTTACACATTAACCATTAATAAGTAGCCATTTTATTTTTGTTAGTCCTGATGTCACATTTTGTGGATATAGTGTTCCTCATCCATCAGAAAGTAAAATAAATTTAAGAATACAAACAAATGGTACATCCTGATACTCATTTCCCAGACTCAGACCCATTCCAATTCCTTTTTCCTTCAGGCGTCCCTGCAACTGATGCTTTAAAAAAAGGACTGGAAGATTTACAAGAACTACTTCAACACACACACACAACGTTTGAAGTCAGTCATGTGATTGTCATATGACTAGTATGATGTCATTTTTAGAGCAGCGTAGAACATTTCAAATTGAACCAATCAGATGGAATGGGCAGTTCAGACAGAGAAAAACTATCCTAGATCATAACATCTGTCACCATGGCAACATATGTACATTGTATACATATAAAAATGGATAGGGTACAAAAAATGAATGGAAAAAGTGAATGACATAATGAATGATTACTTCTCTTATGTAACATTACATTTATTAAAAATAGTAACATGTGATTCTATATTTAGAGTTAATTTTGAGTCTAGGAAATAAGAGATTCATAGATTACATAATCCATAAACTACCTATTTCATAGCCAGTGTTACTAAAAATAGTAACACTTGTCATGTGTTACTATATTAAGGAAAGGGTATCATTATTTACTAAAAATAGTAACTCTTGTAGTGTTACTATATTTAGGATTAAGGACAGTCACATGCAATTGGTTACTAATGAGATTTCAGTTATTTTTGGATCTAGATTATTTTCTTTACAACATAATTACAATCATTATCAGATAATTAAACAAAAATAAAGGAATGATTCAGTTTAACATACTAAGATCAATTAATAAACTACCATTAATTAATAAACTATTAATTAATAAATTCTCTAATTACAGAGAATTTAAAAATTTCTAGAATTAAAAACACAGCTGGACAAATAACAGATAATTTCTAATTAATAATTTCTAATTAATAATAATAGGGATTCACTCGAGTGTTCTCTAACAGGCTCAAACTCATGCTTGAGTGTTCTGAAATATCGGTGGCTGATAATCTCGTACTTGACGCTGTAGGATGTCCCCAGTAGAAAGGTGTTTGTTGAGAACGACAAATATTTGATTGTTAAGTTCACAATAGACTTTGATACGTTTGATCATTTGCTTGAGATCCTAACAGGTTTAAAAGAGAGTTTAATATATATTGAACAAGAAATAATGACGACTGGTCAGAATAGATAGCTAGGTAAGTGCATAGAACATGCACAGATATATATTGTGCAGGTGGTTCTTGGTGTAACTTGACTAAGATGACATCATAACTCTATGACACATAGTGATGTCATAATATATGATGACATCACCTAAACCCTAAACCAAACCTAACATTATTAACTCTATGACACATAGTGATGTCATCATAGGACGCATTGTTACATCATCAGTCAAGTTATACCAAGAAGCACCCCTATTGATGGAGAAATGGTTACAAATTTATGGACTAATCATTAAATGTAATAATATCTTAATACTGCACACACACACAAGGATTGCTTGAATGCTGACAACAAGAGTTTCATTTAACATTAATATAAGTAAAAAAATGAAATAGAGATACTATATAGAAGAGGTGATATAATAAAGGGATGAAGAGACTTACGTATCCCTGAACTGCGCCATCTTGATTATCCACTTGATGTACATTGAGCAGATGGTAACAAAAATCTAATGCCGCAAACCGCTTCTCTTGTCCTAATAGTGTCATAATGACACACCCCGCCCACTGCAGTCCTTCCCCATAGGATTGCCTGCAATGAAAAAAACAATTATAATACAATACATTAATGAACTATCCATCCATTCATTCAGTTATATATCCATTTGTCTATCGATTGTTCATCCACCCACTCACTCAACAGTAATTTCCCCTTTACTAAAAGGTAGACAATAAGCAAATTGTATAGCACTCCACAGTCTATGAAATTCCTGACATTCGTCAATAGCCATTACTCCATTAGAAGGAGGAGGACCCTGCCATATCTAGAGTAAACAAGATGGC